>CANUEY010221470.1:0-16464 GCA_948099555.1 Croton setiger
TGATAAAACAGGTTTTATGGTTATAAATTAATGTTATGCTTTATATGTTATTATTGCCTTATTTGTGATTATTGTTTAAATGTGGTTTACATTTACTGAGTATGCGACTCATAAAAATCGCAATATATGTTTCAGGTCTGCAGTTTGAGTGAGGTACTGATGCTTCACTCGCCTATGCACAGGTCGGTCCAGCAGGAATCTAGGCCTCTCTCCTCTCACAGTCCATATTGTACATGTTGCGTATAGTGTGTTTATGCTTTGGTGTTGTAAGCATAATTTTTATGCAGTTTTTGGCATGTAAATAAATGGTGCTATGATTATAGCTTTTGGAATAACTAATGTTATATTCATATGTTGATATATGAAAAACGTATGTTATGCCTATAAATGTTTATAGTGCTATGAATGGGCGAATAAACCTTATTAGGTTTAAGTGAAAAAGATGTTGTATATTAATATGCTAAAAATGTATTTGGTATATATATATAATATATCTATGGTTGGAAAGACTAAAATGGAAGTAACGTCATCAGACGTACGTTAAAAAAAAGGACCTGTTTTATGACATAGGAATATAGTAAGAGGTGTTACAGTTACAATTAAAACATGCCATTTTTTCAATAAAAAAAATATAACATGACACATAATAACTATTATGACCCATAGATCCAATTATTACAAGTCTTAATTATAACCTACCGCTTATGCATCTATATGCAACAATCACCACTACTATACCATAATTTTTTATATTAAACAACCTAAACCAAACACATTGATATAATTTACATATTAGAAATTCTATATGTGATGCAATGCGAGAAAGAGAGGCTTGGAGTTTCAGCTAACCGACCCAATCAGAAAGAAGATGGAACTGTCGCTGTCAGTCGCTAGACAAAACCTGAAATCATAGAATTCCATTTTGATGTGTTGCATACTTAGAAAGTATAAACTAAACAACATAAAACAAAGTAGTGAATTCACAAATCAAATTCATACACCAAACCTATCGATGGCAAGCTTATTTCAAATGATTCTGTTTACTTTGAGAGTTGTAACCAATTTAACCACTAATTTCATATAATTCTATAACAACAAAAACATATAACAATATACAAATATCTTTGACATAGGATTCCTTTTATTTTATAAGTTGTAGCTACTGTAACCAAACATACTTACAATTTCATATAGTAAATACAATTTGGCTGCCCAGTAACAAATTCTGTATATAAGACCGAAAATTCATCGGACTCAAATAAATCGATTTCATGTAACATTCAATACCTCATAATAATAGTCGAAACATAACCATATGCAATGCAAATGTCATATGATTCCATTTAATTTCGTTGTGATCTATCAAGCCAAGTACTACGCCCGAGAATTTTACAAAGCATGTGACAATAATTGGCCAGTAACACTAGACCTGAATTTTTCATCGGTCAATCAGAAACACTAGACCTAAATGATTCATAGGTCATTTCATATTCATATATTGACCCACAGGTCCATTTGTAGCCATATATTGACCTGAATGTCCATCCGTAGTAATATAGTGACCCAAAGGTCCATCCATCAATTCATATAGAGACCCGTAGATTTCTTTCGTGAAATTTGCAAATACTAGTTAAGATGATCACAACGGCCTTAATTAGGTCCTATAAGAATGCATTTGCATGACATATAAACATTTATCACAATATTTCATATAATCCAATGACCGAGTTTCAATAGCGGTCCAAACAGTATATACATCTAAAAGCATATCTCAAAGTCAATTGGTCGGATTTCAGTACCGACTCAATGAGCAAATCTCATTATTAAATATCCAATAAATCTAAATGACCGAGCTTCATTACCGGTCCAAACAATTTAAATATTATTTATTCAAAGCAAATAAGTCAATTGATCGGGCTTCAGTACCGATCCAAACAGTTCAATTATCATATATAATCAATATCACATAACTCAAGTGACCGGGCTTCAGTACTGATCCAAACAGTTCAATTTCAATCAAAATCATTATTTCATAAATATCTCAATTCACAAACAAAACTAGTAAGTTTACACTTATCTCAAAGTTGTAAGCTAACTCGGGTTTTGGGTTGTTTACCCAATCCCCCTCTAACACTCGATGCTCCTCTATTACATAACATAACAAATATGCAAATTATCATATAAACAATTCACATATATCATGATGCATGATTAAACATTTATTCATTTTTAATTAACTTGATTTCATAACAAAATAATCTTATTTCTTTTGAATTTTAACTTAAAACATATATTTTCTATATTAAAAACACTTAAAATATCATTTAAATAAATTTCCAAACTTAATTTATCAAATATTATCCATATTTAGTAATACCTATAATTATCAAACTCAATTTATTAGCCAATTAGTCCAAACAATAAAAATAAATTCAATTTAAACCAAAAAGGACTTAATTGAACAGTTTTCAAAGTTTTCAAGGGCTCAATTGAAGTATGGCAACAAGTTCTGGGGTCAAAATATAGTTTTCAAAATTTAATTTGGACGGAGGGACTAAATTGCAAAGATTTTAAACTTTCCAGGAGCATAATTGAAATGCGGCAGTAAGTTTATGGGCCAAAATATAATTTTCTAAATTCAATTTGGGTGGAAGGACTCAATTGAAAACAATTAAAACTTCAGAAGGACCTATTTAAAAATGCGCCAAAACTTCAGGGGTCAAAATGTAATCTATCAAGAATTAAATCTAGCAGGACTAAAGTGAAAACAACTAAAAATTTGCTGAAAGTACTAAATTGCATTAAATTATAAATTTTAGGGGTCAAAATGTAATTTTACCAAATTCAGGTACTCGAGAGGAAATTTTCATCAAAACGCAACCTGTGCTGCCGTTTTGATCTTCTTCTTCCTTAGACTAAAAAGCTTCCCTAATTATCCTATTTCTGAACCCAATTTTCAGGTGATTTTCCGGCAGTTTTCCGACCGTTTCTCACCACCAATCTCTTCTTAAGAACTCCTTAAGGCTATCCCAAAACCCCAAAGTGACCCATGCAAGCTAGATTTTCTTATTTTTCTTTCTTTTTCTCTCTTCCTACACACTGCCCTGTTTTGGTTTCCTTACTGTTTTTCTTTGTTTTTGGCTTTTCTCTTCCTTTTCCCTCTCTTCTAATCTCTTCTAACACTTCTTGGGATTACATGGAAGCCATGAAACCAAGCTTTCTTTCCTTTTTTTCTCTTTTCTTTCTTTTCTCTTTTTTTCTACTCTTTTTTGTTTTTCTTTTATGCCTACTGTATTTCCTTACTTTTCCACCTCTTTACCCTTTCATTCAGCCCCAATGATCACAAAAACAAAACCAATTACTACCATTTCCACCTCCTACTTCATTTTAAGATAAATATTCAAAATATCTCAAAAATCTACTTTTCTATTTCCTTTCCTTTCCCTTTTTTGTTTGCTGCCCAAAAACCACTTTCTTTTCCTTCATTTCTTTCATTTTAAAACTTAAAATAATATTTAAAGTTTCAGCGAAATCAGATCTGAAAAATATTCGTTGCCCAATCGGTGCCCGAAACCAACTCCGGTACCTTGGCAATGCCGGCGGAGCCAAAATTTTACAACGTCGTCGTAGTTTTAGAGTTCGAAAACAAATAACATTCATTTTATATCCAAAACATCAAATTCCAAAATAATTTCTTTTAAATTATTCGCGTTACCGACGTTTTATCGATCACGACAAGAAAAACTCTAGACATACATTTGTATACATCTACCGACTGTATACCAGTCTGAAAAACTTATTCTATTTAAATATCTTAACTTAATCTCTTATAATATTCACATTTATTTAATTTCTTAGCATGTAAGAAATCTCTAATTAACATTTCTTATACAATAAAATCGTAAAAACGCATTATGTTTAAAAATGACATGTATGGCATATGTTTTAGGTTAGGGATGTCACACTTGTTTAATCCTATTCCATCTTATTTGGATCCCAAGTATCTGAAGATGTGTTTTTGAATTAACTATGCAGTCACTTGTCTTTGTCAACTCTTTAGTTCAGAACAACTTTTGCATTTACCTTTTTCTTTTTGGTCGATTCAATCCTGAAAATACAACCAAAGCATTGAATTATGTTAAAAAACATAGTTCAATAAAAAACCAAAACGTTGCACCTTCGTTGGAACTCATTAGGGAAGCGTTTACTGTGAAACCAACTCATAGGCCAAAAATTCAGATTTAGGCGCACTCTTTACAGTTGTTGTACTCATACACCTAGCACGCTCACTAACTACACAAACTCAAGTTATTAGCTAGCCAAAAATTCGAACTGCCTCTAGTTCACTAACCATAAAAAGGTGTGAACAATTTTTTTTGGCACGCAGCACGCCCAATGAAACTCCAAACATCCTACTCAACAAAAGGTAGTCAAAGTTGTTCCAAACATACCAAAAAGTGGTTAAACACTTCCAAATCTCCAAATTAGCTCACACATCATAGTAACTTTTCATGTAGTAAGAGATCCATTAGTTTTTTGTTTGAAGTAATGTTGCATACGAGATCCATTATTAAAGAAAAAAAATCATTATCATAAGCAACTCTTCATGTAGTAAGAGATCCATTAATTTTTTGTTTATCATTCATTATTTTTTGGGATGATTAATTATTTTTTCACCTAAATATTAATATAAACTCTCTAATATGCATTGAAAAAAAAGACAATTAAACGTTTATTTTTTGGTCAAACTTATTTTAAAAACTCATAAAAATAATTTGTACCACTGTTTATATTGAATCGATAACTCAAATTACTCAATATGAAGATCAAAACAATCGAATAGGTACTTTGAATTCAATTTAAAAGTTTACGCATATATATATAAAATTATTTTTTTTAGCCTTTCTAATTAAGCGACCTAAGATAAAAATATTGTATATTTTTATATAGATTATTAGAAAAATAAACTACTACTCCCAATTTCAGAAAATCAATAACTCACCTTAATTATGTTCTAATATAATTAATAATCCATACTAAATAAAAAATATATTAAATTTATTATTATTATTCAATCTTTTTCCAAATTTTTTTTTAAGAATCTCCTTTTTCAAAATTAAAAATTCATAAACAGTGTAAAATAAAAACTTACTAACTTTTTCCTTCATTCCTATGGAAAATCAATATTTTTTTTCACCAATTCAAAAAATTTTTTCCAATAATTTTCTAGATAGTATATAAAATAAAAAAATTAATAACTAAAATGGAAATTACTACTAAGCAAAATTCTAACTAGTGTATAATTCAATAACTCTATATATGTTACTAATTGCTTCGTTTGGGTATTAAATTAATAATTACGTTTAAATGATTATTAAATTATGAACTTGATATTTGCCTGTTATTTTTAGAAATTTTATAATTTTATTAGATTAGAAATGAGATACTCAATTTAAATTATTATATTAGGATACTTAGTAAAATGATTTAATTTAATTAAATTTCAGGATGGTTATAAATTGATTAAAACAATGATTTTAATGATTAAAATAATAATATTTTTAAAGACATATTTAACTTTTATAAGCATAACAAAAAATTATTTATTTTCGAGAATTACTATGTACACTATTCATGCTTTTATATATGTTATAAATTATAGATTATCCTAACAAATTACCAATTGAAAATTATAAATAAAGAGATAATTATAAAATTATTCTTAGGATTTGGGTATTTCTTTATTTAAATAACTAATTGAATTGATTTTAAATTAAAAATGAATGGCTTAAAATTATGTATAAAAAAAAAAAATTCTGTTAACACCCAAAAAACTTTTAAGTTCAATGCAATGCTACTTGAAAGTAGCATTCAAATTTAAGCCAACCTCCAAAGCTCGAGCTAGAATACAAACTCTTTAATGTAAAATGCAATCTTAAAACATATCAAAGACCAAAGCATAGACATAAGGATCTCAAACATGGCATCCCAATCAACTATCCTACTGGATCGCAGACGAATTGATGTGATTTACAAACTCAAAACATTCACCAAAATAGCAACAATTAATCACATGTCGAACCAACTCAATGCAGAATCAAAATAGAATCATAAAATGCTCCTTAACCAAAACCACCGCAAATCAAAATTCATGAGATAGAACAGTAAAATGATGAAGTTGTGCAATTAAAACATGATGAAAACATATACAAAACCTAAAAGGAATTATAAAAACAAAAGGAAAACCAGAAAAACAAGACAGAACTGAAATAAGATGATCTAAATCTTGTTTTCACAAAAACATAGGATAAAAAGTTAAGAAGACAGCACTTACTGGTATATTAGCATTTGAAAAGATTTTCTAGAATATATATAGGAGATGCTGTAATTAAAGGAAAGACTAGTTTGAGTTTGGTAGGTCGCTGGTGCTATTGCTGTCTATTCCTTTCCTTGATAAAAATAATATCATTAACAAATGAGAGAATTGGTATTTAAGCTTCATAACATGTGAATCTGTACCAAATTAATATATCTAAAGAAAAATCACGTTATTACCAAGAGGCAGAAGATGACACATCTCTACATCAGATGCTATAAATGTTGACCATTTTCTTATAATCTTACAATCTGAAAGAGAGACGGTATTAAATATTAGTAAAATAAATAATTAATTAATTTTTTGTCAGAATTTCTTTATTACTTGTAATGTGTAATAAAAACAGTAAAAATCCAAAATAATGTCCAATTAGTGAGTAGTTGAAGAGAGAAAGGGATCGAGAAGAGAGTTTATCGTTTTTTTTATTCCTTCCAATCTGACGAAGGACCAAAATCATCAATCAACTCCAAGTCTCCAAGATTTTTGGAACCCTTCCATACCAATATTTATTTATTCCCTTTTCATTTCACATTCCGTTCCTTTATAATAATAATTCATTCTCATGTTACACTTTTTTTCTTATAACAGCAATCTCAAAAACAATAGTCTCTGGTATGCATTACCGCTCTCCATCTTTTCCTAAGATTCTGCATTCAATCAACACTACAATTACATATCAAACCCAAAACTGAGCTTCTCTTCCAACTGTTGCTTTAATAGTGCAGAATATTAGATGAGCTCTCATTCTCATGCAGCTCTCACAACTCTGAATTTTATCACACCTTTTTGATAATTTGCACAACATCTTCATCCTCTAGTTCATGTTCCTGAAACACCAATATAAAAGCAAGAATCTCATATAAGTATATATTTGAATGAGGTGAAAAGGCCAAAAAAAAAAAAAAACAAGAAGGTAAGTATTGGAACAGAACCTTGCCAACCCTCTGGGGCTTGTGTTTTGCACTTGATCCCCACACCAGTGCACTGTATCATACGTCAAAGATTAGCACCCGTGAACAGAGAATTTGAATTGCTCATACAAACCGAAAGAACCAAGAAAATAACACGCTGTTATAACTTATAACTGAAAAACTGTTGACTACTCAGCACACAAATTTTACTGTAATGAACTACATGAGAAAATGCAATGCACTTGGAAAAGTTCACTTGACATTTAATAAATAATAGAATAAACATCAAATTGTGCTGCCAGAATCCCTCCATGCCCTCCCTACCTATTGGGATTGAATTCCAATTACTTATCAAGGTCCACAACGCCAAGAAGCATTTACTCCCATTCCTTTTCTCAAATGATCAAGAAGATCCCCAAGAAGTACATGAGGCATACCGAGAGCTCTAGTAAGTCTCAGTCATTACCATTATAGCAAGCAAAAGCAAATGCGCCAAAATGGCAAGGCAACATTTTGCATATCCCAATGAAGTAAATGCAGTTTAAGAGATACTCACTACTTAAATTGTTTCATCATATCTTTATGAATTCGGCTGCAAAAATCCTCGACTGTCCTCCTTTTTGATGACAGAATCACAGGATCTTCATAATCTGGATTCATTCCTTTTGGCTTTGTGTATATCCGAGTCAAATTTAGATATTCCCATATCTTCTCCAGCAAACCATCAAGGTTCCATTCCAAGTGTGCACTGCAAATTAGCCATAAGAAATTATCAGATGGCACAAGAACTATATCATCAAGAGATGGCTCCAAAATACTGCAGAATCAGAACTAGCAGGACCAGGTTCATTTAACACTTCAAGGAAGAGGAGGAGGGGGGAGGACTGACATGGAGATGTAGGACATGAAACCGAAGTAAAAATATGTATAGGAACATCAGACAGAAACTAGTACAAATACAGTAAATGAAATTCCAGTATAAGAAAAATTCCTCTTGAATGAGCAAGTTCTCCAATACTGGAAAGTTTCTGGGACAACCAAAAACATGCAGCTGAGTAATCCAATCAACTAACCCATGTAACAGTTGATGGAGAGAGTTACTATCAGATTACAGCGTGAGATATGCCTCTCAATGTGTTTGAAGTGCCTTAATCAAAATTTTATGTGTCAAGATTATATCTGGGACAATAAAGCCAAGCTTCCAGGCTATATCTCATTCATAACAGAAAGCTCTTACTTGTTGGTTTGCAAAATAATTATTATAAAGGACTGAAAATAATATAAATACACGAGTAATTTTAAGGAAAATAATCACCTGATTGGGCAGTAGTGAGGAAGTTTATCCAAAATCTCCAGCTCTTCAAGGGTTATCTGATCTATCTTGTTTACGACATAGATGCAGGGCATATATATCCTACTGCCCTCAATGACATCTATAAGATCATCAGCAGTTGCATCATACCTCAGAGTAATATCAGCATTGTGAATCTTGTATTCACTACATATGGCCTTCACAGTCTCAAGATCAAGGTGGGTATTGGTAACTGTTGAGGTAAAATTAATTCCACCCTTGTCCTTCTTCCTAAATGTCAGGTTAGGTGGTTCCTTATTTAATCTGTTTTCACAGAACAAAAAGAATTAAGTGAATTCAGAAAACAAGTAGTAATTAGGAGACTGAAATAATTCTTAGTTTCAAATGAAAAATTATACAGTATTAATCTAATGAATCCAAAATACAATTTGTAGCATTTTATGTTAAATCCATAAATCATGTATTGCTTGTATCATCAACTGATCTCTTTAAGTTATAATTTCCAGACATGATTCTATGACTATTGAGCTTGAGGAAATTGTCAACATTAAAAATACAAATTGAAAAATTGAAGCTTGTTAAATATTTTCTTCAAAGTAATAATGCACCTAATGAGTTATTGTAGAAACTTTTATCCTTTTTATTCTCTCTTTCCATAACTACATGACTGAAGAGGAATGAACATATCCTGTCCATGCTATACAAACCACTTTCAACATTCCCGAGTAATAAAAGAAATATGTATGAGGAAGTAACACTTCTTATGGTTACATTACCATCAACAGTGAGGCAAGTAAAAGCGAAACAACACCCATTTTTTGTAAAAAGAAGCAGATGTATCATGCAAAAAGTAAGGAATGCACAGTACTATTATTATTATTACCTTATGCCAAATCCCTCAAGCTCTTTCTCAATCAAACGTTTGTGAGTTATTGGCTTAATTGCGTCAAGAACAATCAAGATACAATTGCACGTCCTAGCAGTACTGATAACCTGAATTGCAATATCATCAGTCCACAATATGGTTGTCTAACATTAAAAAGAATATGAAGGATGAAAAATTGAAGACTTAGTTCCCATTAGAATGCACTTCTACCGTTTCCCATATGTCCTTTACTATACTCTCACCCAAATAATGACAAACATGAAGAATGTCTGTACTTAAGGTGAATCAGGTGTCAGGAACATAAGTCATGGCAACCTATAACTATCAGTAACTTCATCACACATTATACTTGCTGTTTTCGGAATTTTTCTATAAATGACTGACATAGATGTGAGAAAATACATAAAAAACAACAAATTTTCATTATAAAAGTATAGAGGAAGAAAGAAGTTTCATGCAATAGATGATGCCATACGTTATGCCATATATAACGTTAGGTCACAAGACTAAATTGAGGATTGGTCAATCATTAACATTTGACTAGGTGAACTCATTCTTTTTCTTACCTCATGAGTTCTTGATGATTTAAGTCTTCATCTTGTTTTTTTCAATTGTTTGGAGAAAAAGGAGACAAAGTGCAGGAGTGGATGTAAGAGAAAAATTTAGCACAAGCACCACATTAAAACTCCACTAAATTGGGTGGAAGAAAATAACATTTAGTCCCTCAATTAATTTTTTTCTAAGAAGCATAACCACTCAAATTCTTCTCACTATATTCTATTCACTCCCTTCCTCTCCATTAAACATTTTGAACAACTTTTCATATGATTATATCTTGAAGTGTGCCCATGTAGTTTCAATTTTACAAGTACCAATGTCAATATCAAAGCTCTGAGTAACGTCGTATAAATGCTGGATGGCAAACTGAGTCGAGAAATTTGCTGAGTCAAAGGCCTCAACTGTTGACATGACAACATGATCAAGAGAATTTGGCTTCAACATCTAATGAAACAGCTGTGTGAACATATCATACTAAATCAAAGACCCAGGCATGAGCAAATCTTAGTCAACACCAAATAGTCGACCATACTGTTTTTGGTTTGGTTCGGTTCTTAAACATTAAGCACCAAAAACCGACCGGTTTGATGTTTTCAGCTCAGTTAGGTTATCGATTCGACTGGAAAGATCAAATTCACAAATTTTACTAGGAAAAAATCAGTTTTATAAGGTTTCTAACCAAATAACCTATTTCGGTTGGTCAGGGGTTGATAAAAATTTGGTTTGGTCTGGTTTTCCAAAATACAGCTTTGGTTTGAACCAAACCGACCAAAATAGGCTCACTTTGGTTCTGTTCAACCAATTGCTCAGCTCTACAAATGTAAAGAGTCACCAATATAACACTTACTGACCAACCAACAACTATTAAGTCAGAGTTCATTCCATATTCAAAGATTATCTGCAAATTTGGATGACATACAAAAATACGTAAACATGGATAAAGGACATCCCATTATATACTCTAAATATCTTCAATCTAATGTATTCTAATCTGATAAACACAAGTTATCACTGGTCATAGCACATATATACATTGCTTGACAGTGGCAATTCCAACATTAACAGAGGCATTAGTAAGAACATAAAAAAATTTCACAGAATGAAACATCAAACTGCTAAATACTATCAACAGACGCAGCCAGCATCTGCTAGAAAACAATAGTACCTGCCTTCCTCGACCTTTCCCATCCTTAGCACCCTCAATGATACCAGGAAGATCTAATAGCTGTAAAATATAAACAATATCAACTGTGATTTTCTCCTTACAAAACCCTAAAATCAAATTAAAAAAAAAAAAAGAAATAGAGGGGGTGGCGTAACACGGAATAAATCAAAGTGGAGTAAAATTTTTTACAGGAAGCAGAGCAATAGCCTCAATACAATACCTCACATCTACCCAGAAACTAGTAGATACATTGAGGCATCAGATCAACTGTTAATTTGTCAAAAATAATTCTTTCATTATGCAGTAATAACACAATTCTGATGAACAGATTTATAGCTGAATGTCAAACATATACAGGGGGAAGAAAACCTTTAAATAGTTCTACCTGAATTTTAGCTCCTCTATACGTGATAACACCTGGGATGCAAGTCAACGTAGTAAACTCATAAGAAGCAACCTGTAATCCATAAAGACCAAAAGGGGTTTAATCCTCGAAAGATCATAAGACCTACACTGACCAAGCATTTAGCAAACTGTTCCCCAATCCCAGCCCATACAAACTTAGCCAAATCAAACAAGTTTTACATTACAGAGTAAAAGCAATCAAATAAAATGTGAAGTTCCAACTTATGATGTGCACAATGTTTATAAAGGAAAAATAATTCTACATTGTAACATTCTCAAGTTTGCTCCAGCCTCCTTGCAGGAACACAAAGACAGTATCAAACATTTTGATCTTAACAGAGATAGAGATAGGTTTTACATTACATAATTACAGACTTATAGAGCACTCTTCACCATACTTAACCAGATTAGGTAGTAATTATCTCATATTTTGCGCATGCTATCAACAAGGAAGAAACTTATGAAGTCACAGATAGACGCTTCCTACCTCTGAAAATGTTCCTGTTAATTTATTTAGCAATGTAGATTTCCCAACTGAAGGGAAACCCACCAGGCCAACTCTGGAATCTCCACTTTTAGTAACATCAAAACCTTGACCAGCTGGACCACCTCCCTTTGATGAAGGCTCAAGGAGTTCTCTACGAAGCTTTGCAAGCTTAGCCTAGCACAAAACAAACAATCACAAATGAGACTTGTATCAGTGTACTTCAAGTAGAAATATAACACAATAGTTTACTAATAAGTGAAAAGAACCCACTTTACCACAGTCACTGAAGCATTCATTGGTTTGGTATTAAACAAATGAGAAACAGAATATAATAAATTACTAACACAAAGAGAACATATTTTCCCCCTCCTAGGAGTGTATCTTGTATATTTCAAGCAAAACAGAACAATATTCTTCCACGAACATGCAAGAGATAACACAATATTTCCTAATAAGTGAAAAAAAAAAAGAGCTTTGCCACAGTCACTGAAGTACCCATTTTGGGCTTTAAACGAATGAGAAACAGTATATAATATATTACCAACACAGTGAGAACTAATTTCCCCCTTCTTAGGAGCATATCTAGTATATTTCAAGCAAAACAGAACAATATGCCTCTAAGAACATGCAAGAGATGATCCCTCAGAAGGGAAGAGAGAGTAAATTGCTTATAATGTTCAAGAGGGCATGAAACTATTCAAACCATAATGGAAAAGATATTATTAAAAAGTTTTCCAATATCCCACTAGAACTATCATAGGAATAGGAAATTGTTGAAGTCTTAAAATATGCATGCTGTTCAATACACCAATGCAAAATAACATATAACAAAAAAAAAAAAGAATAGTGAAATACATATCAAAGAGAAGGCTAAATGACATTTTACTGTTATTGTTCAACAACACAAGTCTAACAGAATAACCAAGATCTTCAGGACTGCAAATGGCATCCTCTATGGTTGCTCACAGATATGCTGAAAAAGCCACTTATTTGAAGCTTTTTAACATCATTAATTGAAAAGATGATTGTGCTAATGAACCACAGTTTTTCGCACATCTTAACCTGTTGCCTGATCTATAGCAAGAGGCTATGTCTTGCAAGAATAGAATGCTAGCTATACAATAAATTTATGCATGAAATCTAGTCTAGAGCACACTTGTCTCCTTTCTAGAAATGGTATCCTCTGCTACTTTAATGTATTAACATCCAATTCAAGCATACATCTAAATGGGTTAGATTCAAAAGTAAACTATGCAATTGCAGAATTATGATATGCATATACATGATTACTTATTTGCGTATGTAATTTCCTCTACTCTTTTACTGAGAACAATGCAACTATAACAGATGTCAACATTAAAAAATTGATAAAATTCGGTACCTTGAGCAAGCCCAAATGATGGGCTGTAGCTTTGTTCTTTTGAGTCCTTGCCATCTGCACAATAAAAAAATAAAAAAATAAAAAAAAAAAAAAAAAACAACAACAACAACAACACAAAATACGGAATATATAAGCAATTTAGTACAAACAGCTGAAAAACCCAACAACACTTGTTAAAATGAAAAAACTTCTCTTTAATGGTTCTCTTTGCCTTCAAAGACATTTTCAAAGCATTCATATGCCTTGTAACAACATTAACATTTTTGGGATTTTCCAAATCCAAACTAAAATTTCATAAGAAAGGGAAAAAAAACAGAAATTCGATATTTCTCTACTTTTTTAGCAAAAAATTTAAAAACAAGACATTATTGTATTGCGGAAAAAATAGGGGATATACCTCATCTTCAATATCCTTAATTTTCTGCATCACGGTCGCCATGGTTGAAGCTTAAAAGCAGTAAGAAAGTCTTATGGTGGGCTGCGATAAATCGACGACAGCAAGAACTGGTGCAGCTTCTGCGACGGAGTTTGAAGAAGAAGAAGGAACCAGAACAAACATAAATAAAGGGCTCGCCAGCATAATGGTCCTTATAGCACCGGGCTATATATTTGGACCAGACCTAATTAGGCCCATAACGGGCTTATTTGGTAAATATCAAGTAAAAAGCAGATAGATAGCTCTTTTTTAAAATTTGGACACATATTTAAAGTTTTTTAATCTAAAAATGTCTCTAAAGTTTTTGACTTTAAAAATAGTCATTCTTAGAAGTTTTTTAGTACAAAAATAATGTTTTTTAAAAAAATTTTATAAATAAAATATAAACAATTTGTAAAAATTTTATAATGGAATATGAACATGCTATGAATATTCATCAACAATTTTCGAACTATGTGTGAACATTTTATAAATAAGCTATGAATAGTTGGTGATAGAATGAGTTATTTTTAGAGCTTAAAACATGAAAGGACTATTTTTGAATTTTAAAACTTTAAAACGACTATTTATATTCTTTACCCAAATATTAACAAATAGCAATTTTTAAAGTTAGATTCTGAAATAGGATTCAGAGCAATAGGAGGCTGCCTTTGTAGCTTGGCAAAAATCTGGCATTCATGACATTTTTGCGCATGTTTTACGCAATCGGCATTCATGGTCAACCAGTAATAGCCCGAATTCATGATTTTATTAGTCAGTCCATGCATGTGTGGACCGGATTCCCCACCATGTACGGATTCAATGATTGATTCCGTTTTTGCCTCGTCTACACATCTTAGGTGCATACCATTCCAAGCTCTTTTGTAAAGTACATCTCCAATGCGGATGTAGCTGGTTGCTAACTGCCTTAGGGTCCTTCGATCAGTTTTGGATTGAACCTTCCGGGTACTTCTCATTTTTTAGGTAATTCAAAATGTCCCAATACCATGACTTGTCATCTACCATGTGCATTATGGATGTTGGTTGTTCCTGAAGTTGAACTGTCAGTGGTCGGATGATTTTTCCTTTCCCAACGTCCATCATTGAGGCCAAAGTGGCTAAGGCATCAGCAAACTGCCGAGCTAATTCATCTAAGCATCGAAGGTAGGGGACCAGACGCTCTTCTTTTATCTTCCACTTTCTTAGGGCTTGGGAGACTATTAAGTTGGAGTCGCCAAAGACCTTTAAGTCTTTTATCCCTTAGTCCAGGGCCGCTTCTAACCCTTTTATGCAGGCTTCATATTCTGCTTCATTGTTGGTACAATCGAAGCCTAGTTTGACTATGATTGGGACGTATTCTCCACAAGGAGTTTTGAATACCACTTCGATCCCATTACCATAATGGTTAGAGGCTCCATCAAAGTACATTTCCCAAGGGGTATTATCCATATTCAAGAGATCTTCATCAGGGAATTCTATCTCTTGCATTTGATCTGTGATGGGTAACTTAGCCAATCTGCTATGGCTCTACCCTTAACTGCTGTTCTTTGAACAAATTTCAAATCAAAGGCTGCGAGCACTGACACCCACTTGGCCATTTTACTGTCCAAAACCGGCATCTCCATCAGGAATTTCAAGGTTCTCGATTCTGCAATGACGTAAGTGGTGTAAGATGAGAGGTAGTGCTGCAACTTTGTGCAAGCCCAAGTTAAGGCTAGACACAACTTCTCAATCTGGTTATACTTAAGCTCGTATTCAAGCATCCTTTTACTAAGGTAGTAAATGACATTTTCGACTTTGGAGTCTTCCGCTTGTTGGGCCAGTAAGACTCTCATGGCTTCATCGGTCACTGATAAGTAGAGCAGTAATGGCTTCCTCAACCTAGGTGTTGATGCTCAATTTTTGCCCTCGAAAAATAGTCAAAGTCGATTTATGTTCTGAGCTCGAGATCCATAGAATTTCAAAATAGCTCGTTTTTCTCCATCTTCCAAAGTATTTTAATGTTTCAATTTAATTTAAAATTCCTCTTCTTTCAAAAAAAATATTTATTTGATGTATTTTTATTTTTGATGTTAAAAGAAATTTTAAAAAAGAAAAGAAAAGAAAAGAAATTTTAATTCTAATTTTGTATATTCTAGTTCTAATTTTGTTTTGATTTTATTTAAAAAAAAGAGAGAGAAATGAAATGTGATTTTAAAATAATAATTTGAAGCCTTAGTTTTGTATTTAAAAAAATAATAATATATATATTTTAGAAAAATATGAGATAATTATAATAATGAAAGAAGAAGAAAATTTGAAGAAAGGGAAAGAATGGGTTAAATTGAAGAAGAATGAAAGAATGTAGGGAGATTTGGAAGCAGGAAGGACCTGTTTGCAGACGGAAGGAAAGAACTGGAGAGGAAAACAGAAATAGTTGAAGATTGGAAGGGGCCGTCTGCCTGTGGACGAAACGACGCCGTTTTGTTGAGGAACAAAACGGCGTCGTTTCACTTAAGGGAAACGCGCCTAAGAAGGATAAAACGACGTCATTTCAACCTTTACTGAAACGACGTCGTTTCATTTAAA